>JAZBNJ010000067.1:482500-484510 GCA_037349165.1 Choristoneura rosaceana | reverse complement strand
ACCTAACCTAACCTAACCTAACCTAACCTAACCTAACCTAACCTAACCTAACCTAACCTAACCTAACCTAACCTAACCTAACCTAACCTAACCTAACCTAACCTAACCTAACCTAACCTAACCTAACCTAACCTAACCTAACCTAACCTAACCTAACCTAACCTAACCTAACCTAACCTAACCTAACCTAACCTAACCTAACCTAACCTAACCTAACCTAACCTAACCTAACCTAACCTAACCTAACCTAACCTAACCTAACCTAACCTAACCTAACCTAACCTAACCTAACCTAACCTAACCTAACCTAACCTAACCTAACCTAACCTAACCTAACCTAACCTAACCTAACCTAACCTAACCTAACCTAACCTAACCTAACCTAACCTAACCTAACCTAACCTAACCTAACCTAACCTAACCTAACCTAACCTAACCTAACCTAACCTAACCTAACCTAACCTAACCTAACCTAACCTAACCTAACCTAACCTAACCTAACCTAACCTAACCTAACCTAACCTAACCTAACCTAACCTAACCTAACCTAACCTAACCTAACCTAACCTAACCTAACCTAACCTAACCTAACCTAACCTAACCTAACCTAACCTAACCTAACCTAACCTAACCTAACCTAACCTAACCTAACCTAACCTAACCTAACCTAACCTAACCTAACCTAACCTAACCTAACCTAACCTAACCTAACCTAACCTAACCTAACCTAACCTAACCTAACCTAACCTAACCTAACCTAACCTAACCTAACCTAACCTAACCTAACCTAACCTAACCTAACCTAACCTAACCTAACCTAACCTAACCTAACCTAACCTAACCTAACCTAACCTAACCTAACCTAACCTAACCTAACCTAACCTAACCTAACCTAACCTAACCTAACCTAACCTAACCTAACCTAACCTAACCTAACCTAACCTAACCTAACCTAACCTAACCTAACCTAACCTAACCTAACCTAACCTAACCTAACCTAACCTAACCTAACCTAACCTAACCTAACCTAACCTAACCTAACCTAACCTAACCTAACCTAACCTAACCTAACCTAACCTAACCTAACCTAACCTAACCTAACCTAACCTAACCTAACCTAACCTAACCTAACCTAACCTAACCTAACCTAACCTAACCTAACCTAACCTAACCTAACCTAACCTAACCTAACCTAACCTAACCTAACCTAACCTAACCTAACCTAACCTAACCTAACCTAACCTAACCTAACCTAACCTAACCTAACCTAACCTAACCTAACCTAACCTAACCTAACCTAACCTAACCTAACCTAACCTAACCTAACCTAACCTAACCTAACCTAACCTAACCTAACCTAACCTAACCTAACCTAACCTAACCTAACCTAACCTAACCTAACCTAACCTAACCTAACCTAACCTAACCTAACCTAACCTAACCTAACCTAACCTAACCTAACCTAACCTAACCTAACCTAACCTAACCTAACCTAACCTAACCTAACCTAACCTAACCTAACCTAACCTAACCTAACCTAACCTAACCTAACCTAACCTAACCTAACCTAACCTAACCTAACCTAACCTAACCTAACCTAACCTAACCTAACCTAACCTAACCTAACCTAACCTAACCTAACCTAACCTAACCTAACCTAACCTAACCTAACCTAACCTAACCTAACCTAACCTAACCTAACCTAACCTAACCTAACCTAACCTAACCTAACCTAACCTAACCTAACCTAACCTAACCTAACCTAACCTAACCTAACCTAACCTTTTTTTTTTTTTTTTTTTTTTTTTTTTTTTTTTTTTTTTTTTACGTGTGGAAAATGCGCCTTATGCATGTCCCCCGCTCGAGGCAGCGGGTGGGGTCTTTCGGGCTCTCCCCCAGAGTGGAGGCATACCGAATAAAAACCACACGACCTTACCCTCTCGGCCCTTGTGCGGACGCCACGGGATCGCGAACATTTCACCGCGACGCCGCAGGCCAGCCCGGGATGGG